>JBAPLH010000130.1:12500-35000 GCA_037897445.1 Ceriops zippeliana | reverse complement strand
CGTTAATTACCATATAATTCAAGAAACGGCTAAAACGGTAGAAACCACTAACTAAATTGAATCATGGTAATTGCACCAAAAACAATTTATGATACTCGTACCATTAGTAAGACCAATGAAACCATAAAAGAGATATTATTAAACATTAATATCATGTATTATAAATCGCCACAAGCTATTTAGTAATTGGATATAACAGTTTCAATGCCCGTACATCCATAGTTTGTACCAAATTATTTTCCTGAATTTCCACTCTTTCAAGGGAACAAGCGTGGTTTTTGCACTTGACCTAGTTCTTGGGATGTCGCCAACTTATTCTCAAAACCCCGTTCACTGCTCCATAGAAGACCCTGCCAGGAGTGGATAGGCATCCTTGTCTATTTATAAATTTTTGTCATGCATCGATAAGTCCTATAAGAACATTTGTACAATTTATTGTCATTTTTTTTTTTGGGTCGTAGAAACTCCGGTTTGAACCCAAGAGCTAAAACGACTATTTGTCAAATTTATTAACAAAAACAAGTATGCTTTTTTCCATAATTTATATTATGGCTGCCTCTGCTTGCATTGTTGGATAATGATAAGAAGATCCTTTTTGCTTAATTTGACAAGTTAAACTCTGCTGTTAAAATAATAGCGGTGGGCGCAAGGAACAGTCAAATATAATACGCCGCAATTTTTCCTTCAAGCCCAAAATTGGCCCATTTCAATCTTGGGATGATTGGTGCGAGTTCCACTGTCACATTCACCCCAAAACTTTTATAGTCTGCTCGTGCCTTGAAGGTGGTGGGAAGAAAAATAACCGAGGAGAAAAAATACGAGTTGTTTCTGAAAAGGAAAAACAAACAAAAGGAAAATAGGCGATGGGAGAATTGCAACTACTCCAGAAATGCCTACATCAATATTGGTTCATGGTTCATGGTTTACCGACATAATTTACCAAAAAGAATCCAGCCCTACTCGAGAAACAATTATAAGCACTGCACAGTTGAGATCGAAAGAGATCAAACGTTTTTAGGTAATCAGGATGTTGCATTACACCCTCAGCCCCCGGGGGGTGGGGCATTTGACCGGCGTGAAAACTTGAAAAATAAGAGGCGAAATATTACTAAAAAGTAAAATTTACGAGCATAATAAAATAGAATGCCACCATGTATGTATGAATGTCCCTCTTGTATTCTATGCTGAACTGTTGCAATGCATGCGTTTCTTGATGTGCCATCACGTCATTATAGTATACACCCATCCATTCGCCTGGCATCCAGTGCTAACTAGATAGAATTTAGGCCCCTGCCGCTGCCTAGTACTCCGTAGGTAGGTAATATCAATGACTTTGATTTTGAAGTATTTGAAAAGATATCAAAAGAACAAAGAAAGAAAAAAAACTGGGGCCTGGGCACATAACTTCATTTTCAATGCAGCATGAATTTAGGATCCATACACTCGGAGCGAACAATATCATCAACAAAATTGGTGACAATTTACAGTTTGGAGCCTGCGACTTCAAACTAGAGACATTCTCAAGCAAGCGGGCATTTGACTGGCAAAAGGGAATAAAGCAAAAGAGAGCAACCAAGCTGAAGAAATTCATAACAATTTCCTCCAGCTTCTTGTCCTTTTGCTAGATAAGAACCTAGGAATGCTTAGCAGACTATTAACCCTTGTAATACCTTCTAATGCCGACCACTCTTCATCCTCAGCAGCAGAGATGCACTCGGCCAGGCTCCTTTTTGAATGGCCTTGGGACTTCAGTGAAAGCTTTTCCTCTATCGATTCAGAGACGGGGACAATCTCATCACAGCCCTTGATGGTTCCAGAATGCTTAAGGACAAAACCATCATCAACAATGTCTAATTGGCCGGAAGTTGCCCTGGTTTCCACCACTCTATTTATTGACTTGTAAGGAATATGCTTCATATTTTCTTCTTCCACTGCTCCATTCTCTGCATGAAAATGTTCAAAAAAGAGGCATACAACGGCACAATCATCAATCTTGGAAGTAGGATATTTAAGCCTCCACGCCCGAATTGCACAGTCTACAAGAGCTCTGGCTGCCATTGCATGACCAGGGGCAGAAGCTACAATGTCAACAGCTTCCTTGTTTGAGAGGACGTCCCAGATCTGTCGTTAATGTAGTGATAATGATATGTCTTGTAACAGCAACTATGGAATTCATTTACATGATGGTATACAGGTTTTCTATCCAAAATTCACTTAAGAGTAAGAGCCAAAATCTGCCACTCAATTCGAAAATGCATTCCACTCCAACAGAGCTTTGTGTTAGCAGGACGCATGCATGGCACCATAAAAGTGTTTTCACATGAAAATAAAAAATGGTACAAAAGCTTGGCATCAACCAATTTGTCAACTAAAGGAAGAAGTATCATAATTAGAAGCTTATTTCTGGCGAAGTAGTATTAAAGAAAAGAACAATACCCCATCAGTGGCAAGAATAACAAATTGATCTTTCTCAGTAAGTTGATGATGGTAAATATCTGGGACAGATATAAGACCAAAATCCTTTAGGCAGAAGTCCCCAAAAGCTCTAGCCATCGCCAGACCGGGTGAGTCATTATTAGGTAACCATACTCGTGCAACTTCTGGCTCATCCTGCAATGCAAAGACCCTTCCTTTACATTGCTGGATTCTGGCAGCTTCCCCTAAGCACAGATACACAAGAATCCAAATTCTGTCAATATACACATTAAGTTTGATTTTCTAATATAGCAAATGGGGGATAGGTTTTATGTCGTCCTTTGATTATTTTCATTCTTGTTTACAGATGGTAAGATAGCTGCATGGAATTCCTTTTTGTGTGTGTAGGCACATGAGCGTGTGCTTGTGCACATGAATGTGTGTGAGAGAGAGAGACTCGGCAGATCAGGCTTCAAGTCCACAGTTAATTGCATGGCAGCCAAACTGTCATCTTTGTCTCTGGTCCCCAGAACTGCCCTGGAATCGCCAACATTCCCAATTACAAGATCTTGACCCTGTAAAATGTTGTGAAATCAAGGCTTTGAATCTTTCTCAAGGAAGCATACCATTTTGAGGTAAAATAGAATACCAGACACATCTGACAACTCAGTAAAGTGAAAATCTATGACTATATTTCTATTGGGTTCTTCAACATTGTCATCTCAATTTATCAAGCTATAAAAATTTGCACAATCTACACAACTTGAATGAAGCAGTGGTGAGAAGAAGGCAAAGCCATATTCAGGAAAATGAAGTGTTGTGGTACCACCAGTTCCTGTCTTGGTCGGTAATTAGAAGCTGCTTGTAGGTGTTATGCTGAGTTAATTGCTCTTGCCGGATCTCACAGAGGTAATACCTTTGAGAGTTTCTAGGTCATATTATTCTTCCACAAAGGAGTGCCTGGTGGAACCTGGAACTCCATTATGTAGCATGCAACATTTTTATGTGGCAGATTACAAGAACTTTTGAGCAGCCACATTCCTCTTTGAGAGGGTGTGATTATTCGGCCAGCAAAACAACGAAGTAAATTTGGCTTTTCAACACCAAATTGCATGGCATTCAGAGTTCAGGTTATAAGGCCAGGAACCTATACCCAAATTTTCAGTTAAGATGCTAAAACTGTAAAAACCTCCAACTGTAAGTAACAATAAAGTTAAGAAGTACCTAGACAAGAATAAGTAAATGTGAAAGGAAGGGAGACCTCACTTTTAAGCTTTCATCCACATTGACCCCTCTGCTATATGCTCAATGCAATCTCAAACTTTTGACAACCAATAAAGGATAGGAAAAGTTTAAAAATTCCTAAGAAAAGCCACAAGGATAGATAACCAAACAGATAATCCAGGAAAATCAATAGCCACTAGCTTTTGAAAGTGTGTCCTGTGAACTTTGTGCAGAAAATGCAACTTGAAAAACTTCTAGCAATTTTGTTCCAATCCACCAAGTTGACTAGAGCATACACATCTAAATTAATTCTGAGCTTAGCTGAATCATACGCAAATTCAGTGGATGGTGTAAATTCTACTTACAAATAGAGCTTAGTTGAACAACAAATAGAGCTTCTTTGGCCTTCTTTATATTAAGTTGATAAATTCTACTTTACCACTTTCAAAGATAACTTAGGTGAACAGGCACTGCAGTTAACTTCACCCTCTTTATATATCAGTTGAATTCAAAAGTTGATCTCACATCAAGTCATTTTAATGGAGGTAACTTTAAGCATATGAAGAGTGTCAAAAGGCCAGGTACTGACAAGATAGAATATGTCATGATGCGGGAAACAATAATAGCTCTGAGAAATGGGCTCAATGAGGTAGGAACTAAAGGGAACCCTTCTCAGGCCTAAAAAAAGGTTGATGTTCAGTGGAAAATCAGCACTTTGAAATGCTGGGTTCCTAGAATGAGGGGCTGCTTTTGTCTTGCACTTGTGTCTTTGAATAGCTGACTAAGATGGCTTCTCGAGATGAACAGAATTCAATGTAAAAGATGAATAGAAAAGGTATAAAATTGGATGTGGAAGTGACCTCAATCTTGCAAAATTGTGAGTTTTTAACATCAATTCAACCAGACCAACTTGCTCCAGAAAGCCAGAGTATGTGACTTTTGATTTCCATGCCAGAGATTAATATGAGACAATGAAAACAATAGGATATTGCAAGAACAAGGTAACTACCTGTTTAATCAAGGTCACAGCAGTCGTTCCACTGCAGAAACAATCGATTGTTGGATGAAGCTTGAGTTCCTTGTCCATTAAATTGAAAGCCTTTAAAATGTACTTTTTAAGCGGGATACACACTTCCGGAAGTTCCTCATTTTCCTCCGCAGCATCCAGAGAATGAGAAGCTTCATCATCATCATCGGAACTTGGAGTTCCAGTGAGTGACTTTTCAGTTGCTTGATGAAGGCTGCTGCTCTGTTCACCATTCCACTGGGAACACACTATAAGGGGAAGGGTATCCCGAACTTTCTTGGCAACGGTGTGACCGAGAGGACCATGACCATCAAACACCCCGCAGAATACTGTATTGCTCCTCGAGCTGAAATTCTATCACAGAAACAAGCAAACATCCCCAGATCCAATCAGCGAATAGCGACAGCTAACAAAACTAATTAAGGAGGCAATGGGAATTGTACAAAACAACAACAAAAAAATAAATAAATAGAGAAAGATGGACTTAATCCCACGGAGCAATTATTCATGCTAGAAGCTATTTAGAATGATTATAGATATCAAATAAACAAAAAGAATAAATAACTTTATTATTATTATTTTTTTCGGTTTGGAGGGAGGGGGAGGGAGCGAGAGGGGGTCGGGGGATGGTAGAGAACCTCCCAAACAAGCATGGCGTCTTGGTTGGTGCCCTTTTTACCCTGTTGGGTATATAAGCTCGCAGTTTTCGTTGCACCGTTCGTGGACATTCTCCCCGGAATATTCCCAAGCACACTCTGATCATCAACTCCAAATCCAAGTCCACCTGATGATTTATTCTCTCTGCTCTTCTTCTTCTTCTTCATGATCTTCGTTTTATTCTCCTCAATCTTCCCCTTGTTCCAAAGGCGGGTCTTGAAGCATAAGCTGTTGTTGATGATGATGTAGCAACGGTCGCGGGTTTCTGCTCCATTTTATCATTTCCATCATCCCTCTCGCTGCTGCCGCCGCTCTTCCCTCTGGAACAGGAGGTGGAGGAGTAGCAAGATCCCATTTGCCCGCATATGACAGATAGTCGAAAGAAATTACTTGGAATAGTAAAAATGAATAGGAGAAAGGGTTTTTTTTATTTTGTCAAAAAAAAAAAAAAAGGAAAGAGAGAGAGAGAGAGAGAGAGAGAGAGAAGAGACGAAGTGGACAGGCTGCAGGCCGCAGATGTATGAAATTATAAATAAATGGGCAATGGAAGTAGACTCCAGTTCCACGAGCACACCCGCTCTTAACGCTTGCTACGGCTACGACTACTGCTACTGTCTGTCCTACAATAAATTTAATTGTGGGGGCCAGGCAGACAATATCCGATAGAGTAGAGAGAAATGTGGGGGGGTCAATACTCAAAAGGGCCCGGCAGATCATCATACTGTTTATAAGTCATCAAGCTGCTTCCCCCTGAAGCCTCAAGTCTTAGAGGATCCTGCTCTGATTTTTTTTTTTTTTTCATTTTTGAACATTGAAATCGTTGGTGTCAGATCCCTACCACCTTAAAAGAGCCTTGAATGCCTACCACGGGATCATGCCTTTTTTATTTTTTGGTGACACACTCCAATCCAATCAAAATTTTATAAGGCTCGGCCTAGCTCTTTTTTGAATCCTATTATCACAGTACGCAAGAAAAAATTTGTTATGAAACATTATAATTATTAGCAAGTTACCATGAAAGGTGTAAAAGAGAATTCCATATAAATTCATAAGAACAGATCATCATACATTCGCATAATGCTGAATTTAGCTCGATGGTCTAATTCTCTGAAGCCAACAATTTGGACAAGGAACACAATTGTCGGCAACTATAAAAGATGTCTACTTTTCCGTTTTTGTGAAGATAAAGATGTCTTCCTTTTTTTTTTTCTTTTTTTTTTTGTTTCAAGGATGTCTCTGTAAGTATGATCCAATCAACTCAGACAAAACCGATACCAAGCAGCCTTATTTTCTCAAAAACTGGTCGAACTATCATGAAAGCCAACTAGTAAAATACCCCTGGTTCTTGCATCAATAATCCGTTTCTGATTCAAACACCACTTCATGGTCAAAAAATACCCAACAGGTCGAATGCCTAAGAAGTTGAATTTTCAACGTAATTGGCCGACCACAAGGAGCTTAAGAATGCCTTGCATCACTGGATGATCCGCATTAATGTTTTTCCTGAACTCTTTTTTCATTGTAAGTTGTATCTATTTTGTGGCCGATTAACTGGTTCACAATCATTCATCTTTGTATTGGTACTGATATGCTTTCTTATTTTATTTACTGACCGACACATTCTACAATAATGACACATATTCGTTAATACTCCCCAATTCAACTTTGATGGAATTTATGGTGAACTGATGAAATTCCTTTTTGGATCTTTATAAATAAAGATTTTAATCTGTTCATGTCGCAGACACCATATTAGCCAGTGAGAAAAAAGGAGCATAATACGTTATAATTTGCTAGGTCCCACGTATCATTATCAAAGTTAATATTCCATATGGAATATAACAACAGATGATTATAAAATGTTCCAAATAACAAGGGCCACTCTGTGCGCAGGAATATCATTAAACAGCAAGAGCCAAAATGTACATCTATGCTTGTAATCCTAAACCTTAAATCCTCAAGCATGCTGGAGATTATAGAAAATTTTTTAGAAGGATCGTTCGGTAAGAACGAAAAATATTTTTATTGATATATTATCTGTAACTAATCCTTAATTGTTTTTTTCTCTTATGCGTTAATAATAATAAATATAAAATCAAGTGATTCGATGGCCCTGTTTTTCTTTTTAGACGGATTATTGCCAAATCTATGGTATCTTGGAAGCCAGCAGAGCTGTGACTTTGCTGCAACTTCTGTAATAAATAACATTGTAACATGCAAGGAACAGATGCAACTCTTTTTTCCCACTCATATGTTGTGATTTTTCCGAGTACTAAGATTTACAATATATTAGACAAAAAACTATAACTTTCATTTGCAAAATTAAAACTCCGTCAACGTTTTTCAGACACAGTCCTTTTGAAGATATATAAATGTACGACTTCCATGTGCAGATTTCCCAATTTCGTTGACAAAGTTACAATCAAGCACGTTTACTTCGAGTTACTAATATCCGCGGGCCCCCGCATGAATTAAATCATTTTTTTAGGCTTGCTATAAAATTACAAGAAGATTACAAAATTCAAGGGGCTAAAAGGAATTGTCCATCAAATCTGGGGACTGATCTCTAGCTATTAATCAGATTGTATTCCGTTTATTCACAGGCAGGGTTTCTAAACATGTCCTTCACCCACCCGATCACATTGTAAATGATCACGAGGGCACGCCTAACTAGACATAAAACAAGGGACTATCAGCAGATAACACGTGTTGATCAATGCGGAGTCTCTAATGGCATGATGTTACAACACGTGAGAGAAAGCGAGAGAGCGAGAGAGAGAGAAATGAGGCAGGGTTCAAAAAAAGAATGAGGACGGTAAATAAAAAGATTACACAAGGCATCGAAACGGGTAGCGCAATAAGCTTAAGCATCATTTGATAACCCCAAGAGAGTAGCTTGCCACAAGCTAGGGCCCAAGACAATGCGAGCCCATGAATAGTTCAGAAATATTGATAATCCCTGCAAGCTTCATTTGGTGACACAGTGCCATCCCAATAAAATATTCAATGGATCTCTTCCCGTTTAAAGACAATGCAGGTAACTGTATTAATTATATGCTGAAGGCCGAGGTCTTGATGGTATGTACAAAGAATTACCTAGATCAATCGGAGCGTGCAAGAATGGGTTCCATCTATCAAATATAATTCGCCCACCTCGGCCAATTCTTCCATGAAATCTGTAAGTAGTGGATGCACCATTCTTACTAGAATCTACTGGCGGCACAATTCCGGCTGCTGCCAACTTATCCAGAACTAGAGGCTTCGTGAACAACAAAACAGGCTCCAGCGAGTCCTGCATTTACCTCATGGTGTAAAATTTCACTCGTGGTACTGATATCCCCAAAAAAATAGATATGAGCACAAATTGTGATCAAACTAACACATTCTCAGATAATTATGTGAAACAAATGACAGACTATTTCTTTGGCAATTGGGAGACTAAACAGAGATGGAATGAGATGCAGTCTGATCAATAATTTACCATTTTATTAAGCCATCCATGTGGTGTGTTTCGCCACCTGAACTCTTGCTTCATGCTAGCTGCAGGAACTGCAACCACGTTACCATCCAGGAAAGGTGAATTTTGGACTGCAACAGGTTGCATGTGTGGATGGCTGTTTCCAAGGTCATCTGAATCCACAAACTCATCTTCACTTGAGGCAATCTTCGAGGAAACAGGTGGAAATCCAGGAAGAGCCAAGCTGTCTTCGAGGAGCTCAGTTTCATGCTAATACCATGAGAAGTAATACTAATGAGTCAACAGTATCACATTATAAAAACTGCAATTACATGGAACAGCAGAAAAACCAAAATGGCCCAAAAAATTCCACTAAAGACGTGGTCAAAATTAATAGGTATAGCAATAAGCAGAGTACCCATTACAAGAGAATTACAGAAATAAGGATCATAAGAATTGGATCTAGGGAAGGCATAATAGTGAGAAAGCCTTTGCATGCGTACCAAAAGAAAGTGCTCAATTTCAGCCAAAAATTGCAAGTAAGAAAAAACTGATCCAATAAAGGCACCATAAAAGGAGAATAAGCAAAGGTGGTAATGTAAATAATGGAAGCATACCTTGTACTTCAATTGGATCCTTTGGAAGCTCACTTCGCTCTCCATTACTTCTCTTTTTTTCTCCTCTCTCTAGATACATATACAATGAGTAATCCCCCCAACAATGAGAAATCAATCCAAATTATTTCACACATATTTGTTAAATTTTAACCAGAAAGGCACCTTAATGAGAGCCTCAAGTATAGTCTTGGCTTGGTCAAGGTTGCGCCTGACCTGAAAATGTTGAGTCCGACCGGATATTATAATAAAAAATTGTAAATAACAAGACACATAATATGAGGTATCTGAGGGGCTGCATAAAGAAGAAATTGACATACTGCTAAATTCTATTTTCCCCCTATTCATCAATAGGCTTTGAGATAACAAGATTGGACAGCACACATTTGCTCAATTAGGTGACATACCCAAGTTCCCAAGTTACCAAAGAACATCTTAGGATTCCAATGTTACCATTAAAGGTTGAACACCAGGACTAAACATAAATTTCTTTCCATTCTTGATATGATGCACCCATTTTTCTCTCTGTTTGTAACAAATAAGGAAAAAGAACACTGCATATGTGCCATCAAAATTTATCCCCAAGACATTTCGAAGAACAGAAAGGCAGAAAAAATTTCAAATGTTTGATCACAAAATTCCCACACTGCAAATGTAATCATGCGTGCTATGTCCACAAGCAATACTCCTTAGAAAAATAGCTAGAACCAGAAAACATATTGCTAAATAGGATGCTGGGGTTCAGATCAAAAGGGAGTGATGCTCAACAATTATAGCAGCAACGGCTAAATCTTAGATTGTCCCAGAGTTGTAACCAAACTCAAAAACTGTCTGGACATATAATTATACTCATGAAACGAAACTACAAGAATAATCATCAACATTACTTCTAGTTTTCAACCAAGCTGCGAAATTCCACAACATGGGTTACAAGTATGTTACTTAACTTCATCTGCCGCATACAGTTCAAAACAATTATATTACTATCCTAGTAGACATGGATGAGCTTCAACTCTCTTCACTTTATATTCTGCCTTCCTCAAAAGTCTAATGCAAGAATTTGACCAACTTCAGTGATAAAAAAGGAGTCTGCCATGATTAATAATTTCATTCAGATGTTCATCTTGTTGACTCAAGCATAAGTTAATGAATACCATGCCATTGGACAATGCCCTTAAAGTCAATTTCCTACACAGGACAAGCAATAATACACTCTTAACTTGTTTCAAATTGTGGCAGCCATATGCAGTGAGCTACATGTTACAGAGGTTTAAATTTACGTCAAGGTAGCAGTAAAAATAATGATATTATGAAACACAATTAAGCTTACAAAGAAGCATCAAATTTCTTAGGTCCAAGATAAGGCTTATTTTATCATATAACCTCTCATGCCAAGCACCTTGGACTTAAAGTGCGAACATGTGCAAGTTTACCCAATTATCATATTATTCTCCGACTAAAGGGGAATTCCATGGATTTGAGCTTCTGACCAAATGGTCAAAGCAGTTTTAATGCCATAATGTATTTTTACTCAATCACCAATTGTAAGCTATTAGCCAACATCACAAGTTTGATTTTATGCTATAAAAGTGTCTGTTTTCTCCAGCAATTCCTGATAATAAACAATGATGGCATCATAGATTTGACTAAGAGAAAAAGTAACCAGAGATAAAAGATAAGGCACTAGGTAGATCAGAGAAGAACAAAATCCATCAACAGAAATGATTATGAATGAACAAATGCTGTCACTTAAGATAACAGCACTTGGATGCACCAGCACACAAGTACTCAGAGTCTTACGGATGAGAAAGGAAAAAAAACCCCATAAACTTAAATTGGCAACAGAATACTAGAACGGAAAGAAACAAAGCATGTGCATTACACAAAATGACAACAGAACAGCAGCTGAAGAGACGAAATACTATCTTTTTCTCGCAATCACATGTGCTTCTTAAGAAAATGTGGAAAGCAGTCATTAGTAGCATAAAAGGAGAACTGACAGTAACTCTCAGAAAATACAAGTTTCAATTGTGTTGAAAATTATTACTATACATTAGTTGTTGTTTGAATAAGCAAAAGTCCAATAATCAAGTCAAGATATTAGTACTCACTTGGCGGAGCTTGTTAAATGACTGCACATTATTTTCCCTCCTTTGCATCTGAAAAAATAAAAAATGCAGCAACTTCTTCATACTACATATAAACCGGTTCATGCTTTAGCATTTTAAAGATAGAAAAAACCACACAAATGCACTGTCAAAAGCATGAATGAATCAGTCCATACCCTTCTTGTGTGAAGTTTGTGGGCTTTCTCTCTCGGTCTAAAGACATTGTATGGGTTAGTATCATTAACTGGGGGAGGTGGCTGTATCCAATGGTAAATAAAAAAATAGATAAGTAGATGAACAACAAGATGTTAAGCAATCCATGTGCATATACACAATAAAATAATAATGCATACATGCTTAATTTCACATTCGAACACCAGAGTTGAGCAATCTTTTCACAAAGCATTATAAAATATCCCACTTGATGATTGTACCATAGTAAAATCTTGATGCCACACCATCCATCGAAGATGTCTATCACTAATAATGTATTTACTTGTCTTCAATTTATAATTTTACTCTGAAAAGCATTCCTAGCTATTGAAGAACAACTCTGATGTGAGCCTTGATCCAAATCCAGGGTCATTTTCTTTTTTTCTTTCCTTTTTTTTTTTTTCCATATTGGGTCGAATATAAGTTAGCTCACAGTATTAGAAGGGTTTTCCCATTGTTTATAAGGAGCATCAGACTTCCTAAAGTTTCTGACCACACTCAATATGTTCTCAGAAACATTTGAAAAGTACAGAATTCTCAGAGGCAACCCAGAATAACTGTGAGAATAAGAAATCTACTTAAAATCTAGGCCTTACTTTCTCACCAAAGATATCAAATCACAATCACCATCACCATCACCATCACACAGCACTTTCCCTACTGAATTTTCAGAACTTAGAATGCAGCAAGGCTTCCAATCTTGCAAGCCTAAGCCAGAACTAAAAGTGCGAGTATTTGTTCAATTCTACACTCTAGGACTTCTGATTTTGACGTATGAGAGTTTCATCAGCTGTCATTGATTTGAACCAGTTTGACAGATCTGCAAAATTTCTATATTTTGGAGATGTACTAAATGAGCTTCAGTTAGCACTTAAAATTATTAAATCATACTGACTCTTACAGGACAGGCCACAGACACCAATCGAATGTGCACTTAGTCATTAATCATCTAGTCTGATGCCACAAGTCTCCAATTCTTTTATTAAAGATTTATGCATGAACAACTTTTACCAATCATGTGGTTATGATTGCACACAACACGAGAAGTGATTTAAAACAACATTTTCTTTACATGGGCTAGAGATAATACTGACCTGCAAGCGTCGCAGAATGGGCTTCTGCCACTTTTCACGCTGAACAAGAGAGGGGAAGAGAGAAAATGTAAGTTTGTCTTATAAGAGATCCACAATAAAGTTATAAGTAGGCTATCTTGTAATAGAGCATCACTGCCAATAAACAATTAAGGTTTGTACCTGCTTTCTGACCTTATTTTCAGTAAATATCATACATGCCTATGCAAAATGTTTGCAAACTGCGCAAGTCTATGAGTTCTACAATAAGCATCTATACAAATTAGCAAATAGAGTCTTGCAAAGTTGCACACACAGACCTGCAAAGAATTTTGTGCACTTCACTACATTATAGCCCAAAGAATCAATAATAAGTCATCTTCATCAACCCATCTTGTATCACTTTAGGCTTTCCTCCATTCCATTTCATTACAATGGGATTCAATTTTTTTTTTTATATTAGGTCACCAAGTTCCCATTATGGATATTAGATCTCGGCTGCAAAAATCTCAAACTTCAAGAAAAGAGCTAGATTTGAATACATTCTATCATAACCATTCATTTGTAGCATGTTATCCATACCTTCTCTTTCCAATAATTATAAACAGACTGAACAGCTGCATATCGAATTGACTGAGCTTGAGGTTGCAAGGCCTAGCATTAAAACAAGAAATCAGATGACAATCCCCCACTATCAAAAAAAAAGTAATCACATATAGAATTTGGCACATGCAATATTTTTTGTGTAAGAAATTTATGCAGAGTTTCACATTTAGGATTTGTCAATTTTTATTAGTGGGATGAAAACACTTCAGCTCAAAAAGATTGTAGGCTTTGACCTTTTCTGCAGCAACCAAATCTACACTGGCTGTAATTGCTCTAATCATATGTAGCATTTCTCAAAACAAGTTTCATTGGTTTCCACTATTTTACCCTTACTTCTCCCTTTGGGTAAAAGTTCCTCTTTCACCTCCTTATGCCAAGGTATGTAATACACTTACAATCCAAGGGCTCCTTGCTCAGATTTTTACTATGGCTGCAACACCAAACATGAAATCTTGTGGGATAACTTTATTTTATGCTTCCCATCCAGCAGTATATTGCCATCCTCTGCTTTCCTCAATCCAGGTTTAATGTACATATTCTAATGCAGGTAAACTAAGGAATTAAACAAGTGGGTTCTTTCTAGAGTACATATCTTCCATAAAGAAATGTGAAATAATTTTAAAATTGAAAACCCGTCACATACGCCAATTTGGATCCTTGCCTGCTAACAGCTGGTAAATAACCAAAGAGAAAAAAAAAAAAAAAAAAGGCCTGCAAGCAGCACTAAAATAATGCAAAGGAAACAATTTAAGTTTTACCTCAACAGCAGCATCAAGTTGCAGAAATACAGGAATTGATGAACCAAGAGTAGGTGTTATGATCCCTGCTCTCTCCCGAGCTTTGTGATCCAGTACCTCTAATTTGAATAGAAGAGCCTCAAACCTGTGATGAAATGCACCCTTGTATGACTAAAGTATGACCAGGCAAAGAAGGTAGTCATGAATCAACAGTATGGACACTGCTGTCTGAACCATTATTCATAGACTGTGTACCTAGGAATTACAGTCAAATAGAACTCCTAGTTACAGTAAGCAAAAACATTCTTTATTAAATCTCTAGGCACATTTAAATACTTGGAGCCTAGTGTAACATATTTGTTAAAGGCTTGCCCAGGCAGAAAGTGAACCCAGGCCTTCCCCCCCCGGGGGCCTTGGGGGGGAGGGGGAGGAGAGAGAACATTTAGTATCGTCAGGCGAGACAGTCACTCAGATGCAATGCTTTAAAGGTGCACTTTTAGCATTTCAGGCTGTTGAGTATAAAGAAAATGAGCTGGAGAATAATGTGTGCGTGTGTGCACATATATATACACACATATGTAAAGAGCTATTGAGTTTCGACATTAATTGCTTATTCTTAAGCTCTTAAACTGACCGCATCATTTTTTTCCATTGCTCTAAATTTTGCATTTTCCCCACCAAAATTGTGCTCCACCTCACTGAGGCACATGCTTGCACCATGCACCTAGGCTACAGGACCTTTAGTGCCTGGATGTGCCTTGTGCCTTTGCCAACTACAGGCACGAAGCATAGGCACAAGCCTGAATACACTATAACAGAAATCCTAATAGGTATATTAATTGAAAGATAATAATAAGACAGGATGAAAGATATAATAACTACTGGGATGGGTCAGAAGAGCATATATTACTACTTATGAGCGTACACATAAAACCAAGCAATTCATACATAAGTATAACTAAGATGAAAAGAAAAAATATGTTGAGCAAACTAGCATGGAAAAGACAAACAATATAATTACTTTTCAGGTGAAAGATTCTTCCTTTCTTTGTTATAACCTTGAAGCCAATCCTCATCTTCATTATCTAAATCATACTCAACAAACTCACCAATATCTGCTCGAGCTGCAAACAAACAACAGGATTTCAGCATGAGATATGGATGTAGATATGTGAGGCAACATCTAAAAGTAACTTACCTCCCCTTGCACGTAGATAAGAGCTAGGTTGTGTGAATGTGCGTGAATAGTCTCGCTCATATGTATCCACAACCACAAACTGAGGAGTAGGTATTTCAGGAACTAATTTCTTGTTTGGAATATGGTGTACCTAAAAGGAGAAATCATCAGCCAATTAAAATGGAAAGTAGTTCAAATAAGCCCTCATTTAGAAGCATAGTTACATGTTTACTGCCTACTCTCTCCATGGCTTCCAAGTTGATGTCATAGAACAATTTAAGTATCAAAAGGTCTTAAAAGGAAACTGAAATGTTATAAAACTTGAGGGTGAGATTTGGGGTTAGAACCTCAGGCCTCACACATAGATAACTCCCTCTCCCCAATTCACTTGGACCCAAAAAATATGTTATAGTGATGCTACCTCATTATCAACGTCAGCAGCAGCCAGGCGGTGGAACTGGGAATTACGAGTAGAGGTAGGAGTGTCATCTTCTTCAAAATCTTTAAATGATTTAACAATTGGGAGCTTTTTGTGTATATCTAGTGGCCGTGGCCTGAAAGACAGCCTACTCATTCTCTTTTGTCATGCCAAGCAGAGCACTTCTTCATTAATTTTCTGAAGAAAAAAAAATGATCAACAGACCAATTAATAGCCAAACAAGCACAGGTATTACCAGCATTAATCAAACTAAATTTATGATGATGAACAGAGATTCATTTGAAGTACCCTTGATGAAGAAGAAACCCCCTTACATAAAGGAAAAGTCTAGGCTTAAAATTAAATTTCACATATATATATATATATGCTGTGCAACCCCACCCCATAAACCAAAAAGCCAGAGTTGACTGCTTTCTAGACCCAGTTAACCAAGCTAAGTTTATCTAATCTAGAAAGGTGTCCAGAGATGCACCAAGACACCTGTGCCTGCATATTCATCTCCCCTTACACCCGAACTAGGAAAAAGTCATGTTGGTTCAGTTCCAACTGCATGAAACGAAACATGACTTCAAAACAAGTACAGGTTCCTACTGCACGTGTGAATCGAAAACATCACCAACTTAAAGGCAGTGAAAAAATGGTTTAAAAGAGAAATTTAGAGAAAAAGAGAAAAGAAGTAGGGCATTTTGTTAGAAAAGCTACAAGCTGGCAAGAGGGGACTGATATGAATGGGTAATTTAAAGACTTGAAGCATGGGAAGAGGACACAGAAAAACTAGTTGATCATTTTATGGACGATAGAATTTGGGACAGAACACCGAAAGAGTAATATCAATTTGCATTGATGGAATGGCCTGCCTTTCAAAGTCAATTTGGGACAGCTTTGCAAACGACCTGTTTCCAAGATTAAGTGTGCTGATATTAGGATAATCAGTCGAAGCAAGTTAATGACTGGGCAGCGTGGGTGAATTCGGAATAATTTGAGGGAAAGAAGGGGAGAATGGATGGAGCCCCCACTACCACCACCACTTGAGTTGAATCTACTGTCAAAGAAAACAATTATGAAAGGAAATTAAACCTGAATAATTAATGAAGATAAATTAAAGAAGCAAGTAAGAAAAATAATTGAATGGTATGAAGAAAACCCTAGCTATATTACATTTAGCTTATTTTGAGTGAGTCTGTTCTGAATCACGAGCTATCAATGGAAAACCCTAGCGAGCCTGAAAGGACGAAAGGCAACTGAGAAGAAGACGCAGAAGCAGCAGCGATCAAAACCTTCACGAATCGGGAGACAGGCCGCTGCTACAGGTCTGAAGGTGGGCCGAATATGAACGTCCAAACGAGAGCGAACATCAGAAGGGGGCCGAGCCGGGGGTTGGGTTGGTAAGGCAAAGGGTTTTCGCAGATTATTCCCGCCAGGCTCCAGCACTGCTCTGTCTATTTCTATGATTCAATCAAGCAAAGCTTCTGCTTCTGTCGTCGATTAATCATTTGAAAGTTTTTTTTCAATAATAAATAAGAAAGAAAAAAAAAATGCATGATTGCATAATTGAGAAAAAAGAAAAGAAAGGCAAAACCGTAAAACGATGCATAAGTGCAAAAAGCCAATAGAACACACGAGTAATAAAAGGATCAAACCCTTCCACGCACCACGGAAAAAAGGGTTAATCTACTATATAATTTTAAAAATTATTATTTTTTTATTTTGCTGCTGTGAGATAGTTTCCGAAATAAAAAAAAGAAAAATGACGTGGCAGTTGCCGAAATAACAAAAAAAATGTCGTGGGTAAGTGGATAAAAAGAAGGTAAGCTCGTAAAAGCAGTCTGATCAAAATTATTTTTGCCCTAGTCTTTCGCATCTCGGGCTGTCGCCGTCGCTGCCACCACAAACACAATCGCTCTCGATCGACTCGACTCTACTCTGCTGGAAGGAGACCCCAGAAGCCCACGTATTCAAGGCGGATCTTCCGGGGATAAAAAAGGAGGTGAAGCTGGAGATTGAAGACGACAGTGTGCTCCAGATCAGTGGGGAGAGGAACGTTGGGATGCGCTTCCTTAGTCAGCTTGAATTTATTACGTATTTGTCTCTTTCCTCTCGATGAGGGTAACCTACCAGTGAAGAACACAGCTTTCTTGGATCCCTCCGAAGATATCTTCGTGGGTAGGAGTTTTTTGTTGGTTAATTGTTTTTAACGCAAACTCAAACTCGAGACTTTTAAACTTGGTGATGGCTTTAGTACAAGTAACCTAAGTTCATTGGTTAGGGTATTAATTTTGAAGATACATGTAATTTGAAACAGGTTTGAGTACAAATCTTGTTATGTCATATCCTTCCCTGCTCCATTCCCGAATGGGACTGTGCTTTTTCCTTTTTCTCCTAGTTTTGTTATAGGGAAGTATGGTTGCCGTTGCTGTTATTTTTTATATTGTTTTTTATAAAAAATATTTTAATTTAAAAATTAAATATCTGATTAAATCGTTATTCATTTATATAATATAATATATTTTGAAAGAAAAAAAATTATAATGTTAACTCCGCATTCCTGTCTCTCTCGATACTTCTCTTTGCCTTTGCCTCTTGGAGTCTGGACTTTTAGGTGAACTTCTTTTGGCCCCAACCCTCAGTTATAGATATTTGATATTTCATTTTTCTGAATGCTTATGAGTGTTTCTACTTTAACACAGGGAGTTCTGCATCAGTTTATCCCCCGCAACCTAACTGTGACCAGCCACCTTACAAGCCAACCTTCGATGATCTAACAGTAGGAGGAAATTTCTTGGATGTCTTTTTTGTTGTGTTGGGCTTTTGGGCTGTGGGGCAGGGAAGGTTTTGATGTTTGAACCTAATTGGACTGGATTCAACAATGCAATTATGTTTAAACAGAAGTTTGAGTTAAAATATTGTGGGAGGGAGGATTATTATAGTAGACCTATAAATTCTAAAGCCAATAAAGTTTATGGATGGTTGGCTCAGAAAGAGGATTACTATTCTAGAGACATCATTGGTGATTATCTTAGAAAAAATGGATGCTTAAAGAGGCTCTCTTATTACTAATCAACGAAGAGCATATAAGGTTAGAAGCTGAGACAAAACAGTTGGACGAGTATGAGAAGTAATTGGAGGAATGACAACTGCAAATCAAATATGAGAAAAGGAAAATAATCATTTAAAAGATAAAGGTATTTCAATATTCTCTTCTTGTTTTTGTCTTCTTATAATACATTAAAGGATTCCAAAAACTGATTAATTCTATATATTAAGTATGCAATTGAATTTAACATGATTCCTTTTGTTTTATGCCTGATTATATTAGATCGTATTATGAAATAAGCCACTAGAATTCAATGGCAGTAGCCACCTTAATTGGTATATTATTGGCAACTATTATAGATATTTAAAAAATATCTACTTTTCTTCTGTTCAGAATGGGGAAGCAATTGTGTAGATAAAGCAAGCATACAAGGATATGTCAGGATTGGCTGCAAAGCAAAAGGTATTCTTCTTAGTTAAGTTTTATTTTCTGTTGGCTGCCAACTATCAATAATAGGAAGGAAAAGAGCAAATAGTTCATGGACCAGATCTTGGTAAAAGATATGAAAGACTTCTGTTGCTACATGGTATATCAATAGACAATATCTTTACATGTTATAATGCTTTTAAATGGGTAGAATTTGTTAGTATGATATTTAGTTTTTAAAAATTTATTCTTATTTATAGGAGCCTAATCATTTGTTGCAATGGTTTGAAGAAAGATTTCGAGATGAACTGAAATTTGAGGGTTTGCTCCTGTTGAAGATTATGCTACATGACATTGAGAGGATTTTGTTTACTTAACTAAGTTAGATTTCATGCAGTGGTTTGTTAGGACTCCTAGCTATTATAGACCTCTTATTATTCCATAGTGTAGCAAGAACCATGTTTTTGTGATGGACAAATGTCTAGTAGATGGTATGTTAAGGTACCTGGTTATTTTAGTATATTATGATTATGGAACCCTAATGCCTAGTTTCATTGATGATGATTACTGGATGAAAGGTAACTTTGATGGTTCCTTAAAATACAAAATACATGGTGGTGCCTCAGCTATAATTAGATTGAGAGGCATTGGGGTTGGAAGTAGGTTGATGTATATAGAAAATCCAACCTCAATTGCCGAAGTTATTTTGGCAGTTGACATGAAAATTTCAAAATTAGAAATTGTGGGAGATTCGAGATACGTAATTAACGTGCTTAGTGGTGTGTCATCACCCGAAATGGAACGTCAAGCATCTTTTTCAGCTGAGTTCTCCAAATTGAATCTTATCCCAATATTCTGTTTTCATTGGGACTATCAAGAAGCCAATGCTGTAGCTGATGAGTTGGCTCATCAAGCAATTTGTATGGACACATTAAAGAAGGCTGAAGGAAGGAAACTTCAACGGAAGCTTTGGAGAGATGATCTTGGACAACATTATTCTCGTATTGTCTAAGAGCATAAGATGTGTCCTCTTTTTTCCAATTACTGCAAGGATGGTCCTAGTAAACAAGGAGATGACATTGCTGCCGTGGATAGAGAAGTAATCTAACTCTATTTTGCATCTTAATTTTAAAGATTATTTATTAATAATTTTATTGAACTTTCATTATTCAATTAGATTTAAACAACCATATGTAGCCTCTATTATTGATTGAGTTATTTACAATAATGGCCTTGCAAGTATCCTGCAATCATGCTGTTGAAGATACCATAAGAGTAAATGTTTTGGATGTCTTATTCTTTTGTTTCTTTTTGGTGTTTGAGCTTTGGTTGCTACCGTTCTTATTCTTCTTCTTCTTTACTTTGTAAATTAGTGATCGTCTTCCGCATTGCCAATTCTTCCCCGCCGACTCTCTCGGGCTGGCGCCGTCGCTGCCACCACAAACACAATCGCATAAAGGCTCTCGATCGATTGGACGAAGTCGTGGTTGCTGATATGGGTCTTGATCTTTTCATAGGCACGGATTCGATCTTTCCCAGAACGAACCGGAATGGGGTGGCTGACGAGGAAGCTTTGGTTGCTACCGTTCTTATTCTTCTTCTTCTTTACTTTGTAAATTAGTGATTGTACCTGTTAAATTCGAAGTTGGTACATTTACAGGCACTAATATTATTGTTGTATTATATATATATATGTTGAAAGCAGGTTGCTGCGGATAAATTGTATGGATGGGAGGTAGCTTTGCCGAATTACCGAGTGTACAGAGACCTTGTTGCTCCAGACGACAAGGTTAGCTTTATGGAACATATCAGATCCTACCCTCCTTTATCTGTTGGCTGCAAAGGCTACTTGTTGCCTTCCCGTTTCTACGTAGTCTGCCATGCCTCTGCTATCAACATCGCCAAGGCACTGCTGCAAGGGGAGTCTGGTTTAAAAGTCAATTTAAACGTCCCTATTGAGGGTGAATATCCTCTTCACAGGGCTGCTGCTAATTTCTCATACGATCTTTTGGAGTTGCTTCTTGCCCATGGAGCGCGCACCGATGTCCGAACCGCAGGCGATTATGGTGTGCACGGTCTTATTCCACTCAATGTCGCAGTCGAAGACACCTGGTGCCTACCTTTACCTTCCCCCTTCACTCTATGCTATTTTATTTTCCTTTTTTTTTTTTCTATATTTACTCTGCCAATCAAAAGTCTCTGTCTTTACGTCTTCACTTTCCATTGATTACTGTTCATTTATGCGATACACTTCTCAATGGTTTAGTTTAATTTTGGTTTCTTGTTGATGCACTGCAGCCTTCAATTGGAGTGCTGGACCGAGAGAGACTCTGTTTTGAAGCTCATCTTTTGGCTTTCTCTTCCACAGATGGCCTGTCTTTAATTTCATCTTTTGCTTTCACAAGTTTTGTTTCATTTCTATGGCCCTCATCCAACCCGTGTTTTGTCATGTTGTACCACATGCTTTTTTGGGGTCTTTCTTTTTTTTCTGGGATTTTTATGTTTATGGTTTTGTGTTTCATCCCTTTAGACAGAAAATGTTCTTGGATTGCATTAGCCTGACTGCACGGCACACAGATCAAACGTTTGATGAACTTTGGAATTATGTCGAGCAAGGAAAGCTCCTTCAGATGGCAGTTCTATTCGTTGCAGCTCACAAACAAATCAGGGCTATCACTCTTGAGGACAAGGATGGTAAGAGCATAACTGCAATGGAGGTCATTCTGAGACGGATTGATGATGTCGTTTTATCTCTGCATCGAGAGACTGGGGAGATTCATGTGAAGCCAAAGAAAGGCTGTTCGCTTAAGAAGTGCAAGCTGAAGATGGAAGCTATGGCTTTGTCACGCATAATATTTCAGTTGATTGAGAAGATTGGTGATAGTCTAGATGAATTTCGTCAAAATGTTCATTCTGAGGTGCATTGTGCTGTTCTGTTACACATTTCATTCACTGTCTGTGATCTTCTCCTTTTTCCCCTGCTAAGTTTTTCAAATTATCTTCAGTGGCAATCCCTAGATTGAAAAAGTTGAAAATATCGAAAAGGCAGACAAGAAGATGCTTTTTTTTGTTAGCAGCCAAACTATTCTTTGGTTCATGATTAGCAAAAATCAATTTTGTTCTGCTGCTAGGGGGATAAGGATGGGTCTCAATTCAATTCGACAGTATGGTTGATTTCTCATGACTAAAAGTAAGTCATGGGAACATTCTCATCTTGTAATAAATGAACCTTCACTAACCCTTGCAGATTAGGGAGAGGCCCTTTCTGTTTATTGAATGTATGATCCCATTGGGTG